>BPLQ01005567.1:0-21769 GCA_021605075.1 Caerostris darwini | reverse complement strand
ATCCTTAAAGTCGATAACTTTTTTTTCATCGAGCTATAGAGGTAATTAGTAATGAGTTGTGAAGGTTGTAAAACAGATCGTAAAACCAAACATTGCTAATGTTCGAGATACAGAGGTCCAATTTTTTTTTTTTTTTCGAGATACGGAGGGAAAATATATACCAAAATAGCTTGTGGGGATTGACTAATTATTTCGACTTATAGAAGGTTGAAATTTCGAGTAATGGAGGTTTTGGGGCTTGAAGGAAACAAAAAATTTTTTAGAGTTGTAGAGGTTTTCGACTTATCAAGGTTAGATTTAAAGAGGTTCTACTGTATATATATATACAATTACGATTAATACTGGACAGTGTTTTAAACGTTTCTTCATCAATGAATTGATTGACGTTTTATCTTATCACTACATGTATACCAATAAAATTAAGTTATAAACTTAGAATGAGTATATATCAACTTGGGTCGTGATAGGCGACTTACTACTACAGTGGCGCTCTGTGCCACAGGTTTCGGGTTCGAGATCCGGGGGACATCATGGAGGCTTGTAGTGATTCGGAATCCCCTTTAAACAGCAAGTCCCCGGTCTATTATTACTGTTGAACTGAAAACCCTACTCCGTAAAAAGAAAAAAATTCATGTTTTTCAATTTGCCAGTTTGCTGAGGGCAAATGATCGAATTTTAAAAAATGTTGTAATTCTAGATACAGAGGTCCAATTTTTTTTCTTCTTCGTGTTACGTAAAATATATACCAATGTGGAGATTGACTAATTATTTCGATATATAGAGGGTTGAAATTTCGAGTAATGGAGGTTTTGGGGTTTGAAGGGAACAAGACTTTTTTTCGTGATTTGGAGGTTTTACAGTATAAAGCTAATAAACTGTTTATGTATCTATATTTTGTAAAACTTAAAAAAATAAAAATGGACGTTATTTTTTATTTGGTGTGTAACTCAAAATGTTATGAACAACTCTTAATTATTTTTAATTTAAAAAATCTATTTTTTATTAAATAGGATCACACGTGAAAATGAATTTATAGGATTTTTTTTCGCTTGTCTTCATTTTGCTACTGGGATCGTTATAGTTTGATTGTTTTTTATTTTCGATGTTTTGAACCAGCGATTGAAATCATTTTGAATATGGTTTTTAAATTCGGATTCTTTCTTTGATTTTAAAAAATTAGTGGTTAATTTACTCTTAGTAGATGAAATTTATGACTCGGCTTTGAAATATTTCTGTTAAGGCTTTTCAATTTAATAAAATAACTCCCATCATTAATAAACATGGGGGTCTGAATAGCCGAGTGACTGGCGCTTGGTACCACAGGTTTCGGGTTCGAGTCCCGACGGTGCCATGGATGTTGTAGTTTATCAGAATCCACTTTAAGCCGTAGGTCCCGGTCTCATATGACTATTGAGCTTTGGGTGTAGAGCTGACACTCTAACCCTTAAAAAGAAAAAAACATTTCTTGTCTCGAAATCTACCAGTAGGTAGACGGCCTTAGCCCACAATGGTCTATTGCGCCAACGATGATGATGATTAATTATCATATAAACATTTGACAATCATCTTACATTTTCTATTTTTAAAATATTTATATTTATTATTTATTTTAATATTATATATTTATTAATTATAATAAATAATAAATATTTTAAGTAAAATAATAATTTTTTTTTTGATTTCATTGCTTTATAGAACCGATAAATGGAAATTATTTAAGAGAATTGAATATTACTTTGGCATAAATATAAATTATTTTTAAAATATGATAAAACTAAATGATGTAGACTGTTTTAAGTAATTTTTTTTTCTTTCCTGCTTAGAAATCTTGGCAGAAGATCGAGAATGCACAAGATTAGAAGGTTCGTATATTTTTTTAGTTAAACAATTTTTAAAATCTAACGGTAAAATAATTCCATTATGTTAGTATGTATTATTATTTTATACCATATATTCCGGCGTGTGGGGGCCTGAATGACCGAGTGGCTTGTGCTCTGGCGCTCGGTGCCACAGGTTTCGGGTTCGAGTCCCGGCGGTACCATGGATGTTTGTAGTGGTTCGGAATCCACTTTAAACCGTAGGTCCCGGTCCTAATAGGATCGTAGAGCGTTGCGGGGGCATTGTTACTCCGCGTCCGTGGCTTATCTTCAAGTTACACGTACCCCCTGGGTAGTGCAAAGTGAGTAACGTTTGTGCAGCGCTTGCCTTAAGGCATCCAAGACCAAGCTGTCTAAGTGTTTGCCAGCTGCATTAGAACAAAAAAAATATTCTGGCGTGTAACGTGCATCCTTTTCTTTATGTAGAAATCTGAAATGTAAATAAATGGATGGATTTTGCATTTTGGAGCTTCCTAGCCCCGAGGGGTCTCATCGCCGATATAATCACGACTACAAAACAGTTGACTTAAGGATAATTGCCCAGAATAATAGTAAATTTTAACTAATAAAGTAAAAATATAAACATAACAAATGAAAGCATTAAGAAAAAAAAAAAGAAAAATAAATGACAAAATTAAAATTCTACATGGCCTTTTAATAGCAATATTAAATGTTTTTTGCATTGTAATGTTTTCATGGTTTTCCAAAGTGTTAAAAATTTTTCAAAAACGTGAGAGAAGTAATTTTGATAGGTTGCAGGATTTCCGAATTTCTCATGAACCATTTAGCAGAGGTGATTTGCCGAAGAGTAATTTTAAGCGTTTCGATGATATTTAAATTAGATTTAATGGCATATGACCAGACCAGATAGGTGTAAGTCATTATTTGGAAGGACGAAGAATTGCAATGTACTACTGTGCCAAAAAGTAAGATCAATTTTTTTTTTCTAAAACTATTTATTTCATCGCCTTCAAACTAATCCTCTCCGGACACAATGCACTTATGCCAACCTTTTTTCCAATCCTCAATGCATGCTAAGAATCATCGGCAGGGATAGCCTTCAAAGCGCGAGTCGATTCACGTTGAATCTTGTCAATCGACCCAATAACGGTGTTCCCGGAGTGGTCTTTTGAGTTCAGGGAATAACCAGATGTCGCACGTTGGTAAATCAGGTGAACACGGTGGAGTAATCAAGAATACGGTAAATCAGGAATACGGTGATTGTGGAACTATGAGTTTAATTTTTGACGAAAAAGTCCCGAGGAGTCAGTGCAGTGTGAGCTGGCGCTTTCAGTGTTTTCGGTACCAATCGAGATTTGACGCGTTTGAGGCCCAAAATGGAATTGACCGTTTGAGGCCCAAAACATCTTTTAAAATGCAAATTTGAAGTTCCAACCTCATCAGCAAGGTCTCTAATTGTCAATCGACGGTTTGCAAGCACCAAATCTTTAATTTTTTGGACATAAGCTTCGTCGGTTGAGGTCGACCAGAGGGCGCTTCGTCTTTAACGCGTTCTCTGCCTTCTTTGAACTATTTATACCACTTCTAAACATTTCTTTCCGATATAGGAATGCTCACCGAATGCCTTCTGCAACATTCTGTACATTTCCGCAAACAAAATTTAGAGCAAGTTCTCTGCTCAATTAATTCAGACATTTCAAAAATCGCCGGAATCAGTTTATCATCTTAGAAAGCCAAGCGTAACTCAGACACTAATAAATATTTTGACGTCAAATTTCACACAATTGTCAAGAACAGTGCCAACAACCTACAAAAGAAAAAAAAAAATGAAATTCCACAAGTCTCGGGAATTTTAAATTGAAAATTGGTTTTACTTTTTGGACACAGTAGTTTCTCATATTAAATATGAGAGCTTTTGATAACTTTGCCTTTGCCCTTGAGTTGTGTTTTCCGCAATGGAATGTGATTTTGGGATATCCGATTATTTCTCTAAATTCGGCTCCCTTCAAAGACACTGAAAAAAGCCGATTGCTTCGCCATTCGAAGTATCCATACTTTCGTCAGCCATTTCTTTCACCGTCCTCTCAAAAACATAGTGATCATCGATTCAATCTCTAATCTGAAATGTACATATCTTATGAAAAATGATTGAAATCTATACCAGCCATTATTACCATTATCTATACCAGCTTGAACATTGAATTGAAAATTTTTCTGACACGGGAGATTTATCAAAGTTTTACAAAATATATTTATTTTATAATGGCCAACGTTGCGAAAATCAATGTATTAAAAAACATTTGTGCATCCATATATTCAAAAATTAACTGTCGAAATTATGAGAAAAAATTAACTTTGGTTTTAAAATAATATTCTTGCAAATATAAAACAGTTATTTCGAGTTTTATTTATGAGTTTACAGTTTTGAGTTCTCAGAATAATTAAATTATATTCTGCCAACTCATGATGCGCGGGCATCTGGGGTCATCTAATATAACAGGTGGTTCTATGTAATACTTTAAGTGACATAAATGACGCCCCAAAGAGGCTGTTACCGACGAAAAGATAAAAAAAGTCCACAAAATAATTTCTGATAACCGTAAAATGAAGTGGATTGAGATAGCTGAGACCCTAAAGATATAAAAGGAACATGTTGGACATATCGTGAATGAATATGTGGATATGCGAAAGCTCTGTTCAAAGTGGGTGCCGCGCGAGCTCACAACTCGACCCAAAACAACAACGAATTGATGATTCTAAGCAGTGTTTGGAGCTGTTCAATCGTAATAAACCCGAATTTTTGCGTCGATATGTGACAATGGATGAAACATGGCTCCATCATTTCACACCGGAGTCCAATCGACAGTCAGCCGAGTGGACTGACCGCACGTGATGAGCACTAAAAATGCTATAACTCCCATCCTAATAGTGCAACAGCTGTCAAATTTATACACGTGTCTTTTGAAGGTTAGGGCTAACTAAAAATCATATGGATTTAATACTAGTAGCGCCATCTATGTGTCAGCCTATGAACCTTTCAGCCCACCTGTTATGCAGTGTAAGTGTGAACAAGAATGTTATTTAGATTTTCCAAAAAAGGGGGACACAATTTGGGGTAAGAATGCACTTCCGACTCGAATGAATTTGCGGAATTAGTAATGAGAGTACGAGTTTCAGTAGGTCACACGTGTTTTAGTTGAAATAGAGTTATGTTCTTTTAGTTCATTTATTTTGTTTGGCAGGAGCCACATGCACACAGTGCTGGTTTCAGATGCAAAGTCATTCAGTTTGCGAAAGGAAAGAAAATCATGCTGCAGCAAGAATGTTTGGCGTTGGTGAAAACTCAATACATGAGTGAAAGAAAAATGAAATCACTGTAATTTAATAAGTCAATGAATAAATGTGTTTTGCATAATGGAGTAACGAAATGGCTTTTCGTAGGAGAAAATGTTGCGAACTCGGTCCTAGATAATCGCCAAAATAAATTAATTGTAACAAGAAACAATGCATGTTTACTTGCCTTAAAATAGGGGGAGGGGGAAGATTGCAAATGAAAGTGAAAACTTTAAAGCAACTTTGAGTTTCTGTATTCGATTTAAGGCACACAATTGTTTAATTCGTGAAAAGAAAAACTTTTCGCAAATGCTTCCGAAAGGTTTGGACAACACATTGATAAGCGTCCAGAAATATCTTATTAATCCACGAAGACAAAAAAATTATATACTGTCACTTATTGGAAATTACTCCAATATTTTTTGATTTGATGGAAAATAAAATAGTTGACGTTAAAGGAACAAAAACAAAAACGTCATAAACTTCACCGCAGTGCTGTCCTTGATGTTGTTGTCGTATTCCATGGTAGGAGGGCAGAGGGTTGCAGCTTCTGTTCTGATGGGGCATCGGTAGGTAGAAGACTGACTTCTGCTCCGTGACGCTCTTTACAGTCATAGTAACCGGGACCTACGGCTTAAAGTGGATTTCGAACCCCTACAAACATCCGTGGCACCGCCGAGAAAACCCGAAACCTGTGGTTCCGATTTCAGGCCGCAGTACTGTCCTGTTTAGCGCATAAAAACCCATGGTTATTTTTAAAAGAAAATACCGAAATGTAATTTCTCAAATGGTGTTTTCATTCATACTAACGAGAAAGGATGAATGAACTCAAACGGTTTAAATTTGCGCATAAGAAATGTTTGGCGAAAGCGCCCTGGTGCCTTAAAGAATCCATAAAGTCTTTTAGTTTTTGACATGTTCAGATCCCATCTAACAGATAATATGAAGAAAATGATAAGGGAATGATAACACAGATATGATTTGTTATTCAAGGCGGATTAAAGCCATTAGTTCGCATCAATAAACCATTCAAAGAAAATTTAAAACGATAGTGGAATACATGGGTGTTAGAAGGTAAAAAAGATATTTACAAAAAGAGACCAAATACGTCAGGCAAGTCTAGAAATAGTGTGCGAGTGGATATAGAATGAAATAAAATTTGACATCATTCAAAAATGTAGTATATCTAACAATCTAGATGGAACGGACAATGATTATTTATGGAGGAAGATTGTAATGATGGTGAAGATAAAACAGAATTCGAAAGATGTACCTGAAGATATAATATAATACGTATATAACGAACTTTTCATATTATCCGATGAAGAAATTTTTTAAATTCATTAAGTATGTAATTTCTTTTCCATAAACAGCATTTAGGTATATGTAGAAATCTATTATTTTATGCAAATATATTTCTTACGACTGTATCCAAAAAGTAAGACCAGTTTTCAATTTAAATTTCCCGGGCATACGGTATTTCTTTTTTAGGTTGTAGGCACTGTCCTTGACATCTGTGTGAAATTTTACGTCAGAATATTCATTAATTCTCGAGTTACGCTCGGTTTTGCGAGGTGCTGAAACAGATTACGGCGATTTCTGAAATGCTTCTTCAATCGACTCAAAACGGTGTACCCGGAGTGGTTCTATGATTTTAGGGAATACCCAGAAGTAGCACGATGCTAAATCAAGTGAATACGGTGGTTGTGGAACGCTATGGGTTTCATTTTTGGCGAAAAAGTCACGAAGATTCAAAGCAGTGTGAGCTGGCGCATTTAGTGTTTTCCTTACCAATCGAGATTTGATGGGCATGAGGTCAAAAACATCTTTTAAAAGGGAATTTTGAAATGCCAAGATCATCAGCAAGGCCTCTAATTGTAAATCGACGGTTTGCAAGCACCAAATCTTTAATTTTTTTGACGTGAGCTTCGTTGGTTGAGATTGATGGTCGACCAGAGGGCTCTTCGTCTTCAACGAGTTCTTTGAACTGTTCTTCTTTGAACTGTTTATACTACTTCTAATCATTTCTTCCCGATATAGGAATACTCACCGAATGCCTTCTGCAACATTCTAGAGTGGCCTGATGCCCAATTGGTTAGCACTGTGACCTTTGGTACCACAGGCTTCAGGTTCGAATCCTGCGGTGGCATGGATGTTTGTGAGTGGTTCGGAATCCATGTTAAACAGTAGCTCCCAGTCTAATTAGTCTAACGTGTGCACAAAATGACCGTAGAACGACAAACCAAACCAAGCAACATTCTATGCGTTTCCGCAATACGTTCTCTAATTGTAAATCGACGGTTTGAAAGTAGCAAATCTTTAATTTTTTGCACGTGAGCTTAGTCTTGAGGTTGATGGTCGACCAGAGAGGTCTTCGTCTTCAACGCGTTCTCTGCCTTCTTTGAACTGTTTTTACCATTTCTAAACATTTCTTTCTGATATAAGAATGCTCACCAAATGCCTTCTGCAAAATTCTATAAGTTTCCACAATCAAAATATAACGCAAATTCTTTGCTCAATCATTTCAGTCATTTCAAAAATCGCCGGAATCAATTTTAGCATCTCACATAACCAAGCGTAACTCAAGCACTCATGAATATTTTGACGTCAAATTTCACACAGATGTCAAGGACAATGGCAACAACCTAAAAGAAGAAGGGGGAAAAAAAATTGAAATACCATATACCCGGGAAATTTTAATCGATTAATTAATTTAGGAATGATCTTATTTTTTGGACACTTTAGTATAAGAATTATAAAAATTATTTTTACTTCGCATATAAAGCGCACCAATCTTTTGAATTAAAAGAGCTCTATATATGCTGGAATACACGTTAATTTGCAATGCTAATAAAACGTTATTGATCTTGATATCAAGATGTGCATATATATATAGCCCGACTCGTGGCGAAAAAGAAAATAATTTTTAACATTCGACTCAAATTTTCTTATAAATGTATATATCAATAAATTAGCTTATTAGTGAATTTCGTATATCATACGAAATTAATTAATAAGTTTAATTTCGGTACAAATCATGCGATTTTATTTCTCATCAATCATATGATTGTTAATTAATATAAAAATTAATTAGTATATGCCTTAAAATCTGAAGAACTGTTAATGTAAAAATATACTGCTACAAAACCACAGAAAGAGAAAGCTACTACAAAAATATAATTTGCATCGAATCAATCATTTGATAATTTTACATAATTTTTTTTTAATCTTTTATTTCTTACTACCCTTTATTTAAAATAATTCTGTGTTTTAATTAATGATTTTATATGAAATCCTTTAAAAGTAGTCATTGCTAAGAATTCCAAAAGGTACAAGAAGGATTAAAAAAAAAGTTAGATTTTAAAAAATACTAAATTTATTAATAAATACATCCATTACTGAAATTATCCAATTAATAATATACATTAAATAAATTGTTTTATTATCTATACCAGCTTGAACATTGAATTGAACATTTTTCTGGCACGTGAGATTTATCAAAGTTTTACAAAATATATTCATTTTATAATGGCCAACGTTGCGAAAATCAATGTATTAAAAAACATTTGTGCATCCATATATTCAAAAATTAACTGTCGAAATTATGAGATTTTTAGTGTTACATAGTTCTTTACAACGTGCGCTTCGTGTTATTATATTATCTATGTTCACATGTCAGAATAATAGTAAACACAAAATTAAGCTCATGTTTCAATTTTTCACTCCAAAAAAATGTCTATATTGGGTCTAAATCTAATCTGGGGATATATCATTTTATACATAGGATATATAATATTATATTAGTATGCAGCCCGCGGAGTTATGATGCATTTCCAAAGTGGCCCGGAAGCGAGAAAAACGTGGCATATCGAATTTCTATTGTTGCTTCTTTGCTTGCTCGACAACAATATGAACCTATCTTATCCCTGCGAAGTCGAATTTGCACCAAAAAAGTGATGGGATTCTCTGAACCACTGGGAACTGCTGCAACCAGATCAAACTGTCACAGCAGACTTATTTCGTGATCAGCTAATCCAACTGGATACAAAAATACGCAAACTTCGTCCAGCACTGTAAAGCAGAAAGGTTTTGTCTTCCAACATTACAATGCCAGGCTTTAAAAACGAAGGAGAAACTTTAAGCTCTTGGTTATGAAGTTTTATCACATCCACCATACTCACCTGACTTGGCACCATCTGATCACCACTTCGTACCACTGATACGACCCATCCAATACCCATCTGATTCCACCATCTTATTATTCCTCTCGATGCAAAATTCGAAAATTTCAGGTTGTGCAGAGGACAATGGTGAATGTCCTAAGAATAGGATTTTTTATACATCCGGCATGGAAGGTCATAAAAAACAGTTGTCAGTATTTCGTTAATTAATCTCACATATGAGCTTAAATATAAGAAATTGAAATTTCCTTAAAAAACACGACGACGTAACTTTCTTACCAACCTAATATAATATTCAAGGTGGCCATAAAATAATTTTCCCTGTTTGGAGGCATCTGCAGATAAAACTAATGAACGCAATGAAACCAAATTTCTTGTAAAGACATGGGGAGATGATTTCGGCAAAAAAGAAAAAGTACTAAAGTCGCTGCCGGCGGAGATTTTGGAGTTGTCACGTACGCGCTATGAAATTTCCTGTTTTCATACGTAATTTTGGAGCTGTTGGAAACGAAAAAAGTGAATAATTATATAAATGATATACGTCATATAAATTATATATAATTATATACGTCATATTTCATTATAATGTTCGAATAATAAAAAAAATAGGCACGCAGAATTGAAAAACACAATATGAAATTCACAGAAAATAATTTTTTTATCAATCGACGTTAGGGTCCCAAGGGCCACGTGCAATATTTTCAATGTGCGGACTTTACCTGTATTCAAGATATTGTATTCGGTGTATGACATTCTCTACCCTGGATGTTTGTAACTACTCGTTTTATGTTCTCTTTCAAGAAACTCAGGTTTGTAAAACAAAAGCATGCACAACAAATTTAAGGTATCCCACAGGCATATGGGATGATGTCTGGGGAACTGGTTGGCCATTCCGTCGGCAAACATTGGCTGATAACTTTCATTACCAGAATACGTCCGTAAAAAATTCTGTACTGAACGAAGAATATATATGGTTGTGCTCCATCTTGCACATATACTGTCGTGTCCCACTGTCTTTGCTGCAATTCAGGAATAACAAAAGTTTCCAGCATTCGCCGATATTTCTCACCAGTAACAGTACAAGTCTGCTGTCCCGTGAACACTAGGAATTTTGAAAAATCTACCTAGATTTGTCGATTATATATATATAAATATTCCTATCGGCGATATTTTTTTTTTTTTCTGAAATCATTCATCATCCTTTGTATATGAAATTTGGTTTTTTTTTTTTTTTCAATCTGCTCATTAGTTTTACCTGCAGATGCTTTCTAACAGGGAAATTTATTTGATGGCCACCCTGCATTATGTTTAAAGAAATCAGAACAAAAAATCAGACAACTTCGGCTAATATTAGCTATTTATAATAAAAATTTAGTTATTTGTTTTCTGCAATTAAATTTATATTCCTTAAATTAAATGCTTTTTATATATGCATTGCTTTAGGCACTGATTATACTAGTAGAACCTCTGTAAAAGTCGAAATTCAAATATTTGATTTTTAGCGATAAATACATTGAGTTATAGAAGAACCTTTTCGACTTATGCAAACAATTCGAGTTATAGAGTTTTCGACTTACGCCAATTTTGTAAGGAAATATTCGAGTTGTATAGGTTTAGATTCTTTCTAACTTATTTTGTTTTAGAGAGGTAAAATAAATAAAAATTCAAATTACAGAGGTAATAAACATGTTTATTTGCAATTTAAAAATTATATTATGTACTACAATAAAAATCAAAATAATTACCGAAACAACCTTAAAATTAAAAATATTTTGTATTAAAAAGTTTTGTTTTGATTGTTTTTGCTTTAGACAATTCGAACGTTCTCTATCTATAGCATTATATAAGCTATAAAGAGCAGAAAATTATTTTTCTTCCGAGTTGCTATTTCATAGAATTGGTTATTCTATTGACTGTATACTCATACATTGCTTTCTAAGAAACAATGACGTGCATTGTCGACTAATCCTTAAAGTCGGTAACTTATTTTTCCTCGCGCTATAGAGGTAATTAGTTTCAAATGATCGAGTTGTAAAGGTTGCAAAATCAAACAATAGAGAGTTCTTGCATACCGTATTTTGGACGTCCGTTATCTTTTTCTCCCTAGCGCGCATGCTCATAGGAAACATTATTACAGATACGCATACGCAAATCTTAAAGCATGCGCGCTTACAAAAAAAGTATAACATGACGTCCAAAATACGGTATGCAAGGTTAATATGGAGTATGTACCGGTTACGGAGTTCCTAGGTGGTTTTAAGAACCACAATACCTCCACATCTTAATTTAGTTTAAACATAAGCACAAAATGGGATTGCTTAAAATTAATGAATAAAAATGAAAAAGATAATCAAAGGAATTAAAAGTTAAGAAAAACACCTCCTGCTTGAGAACAATTAAAGCAGGAGATCGAAAAAGCAAAAGCTATCGGTACAATTACCGATAGCTATTGACGGAGTCCGTTGACGATGCCCAAAAATAAAAGGTTAAAGTTAAACAAAGTTTAATATGAAATAAAATAAAATAAAGAAATTAAGATTAAGTAAAAAATAAAAATGGTGCGACCTACAAGTTGCAAACGCAACTTGTTTACATGTCTATTTTACAGGCACGTCGACAGATGGCGCCATCAGTCTTTTTACAGAGATTCCAAAATAAAAACTAACCAAAGTCAGGAAAATACACATTTTTTTTTTTAATAAACAAAATAAGAATTTAAAATTACTAATTATACGTGAACAGAGAGCAGTTATGGTTTACTATTGATAAGATTTAAAATTAACAGTTTATAAAAGTAATAATTAAGACTTAACTAAAGTTAAGGATTTAAAAGTTAAATGTAACAAGATTATTAGCAATTAAGATTTATATTAAAAGCTGTTAAGAAAATTAAGTGAAAATATTTTAAAATATGGAAAGAATTAAAAGTTAATAAATGAAAGTGAACCATTAAAAATTTACAAATTAAAATTTAAAATTACAGCTTAAAAAGTCAGATAGCCATGTTCTAATTTAAGTTGCACATCGTAGCAAATAAATAAGTTAAGATTTAAATGCCAAAAAGTAGCAGCTCAGATTCGCTTGAAGTGATCGAAGTGACTAGACAACAGCCACAGCGGTAGAATCGGACGTTGCAGAATAAATTCCACAACGCCTTTTCAATGCCGGGAACGATTCCCAGTGCGTAACATAGATAGCTCTAGGTCTCTTCCTGATCGCTTCGTTGCGGATCTGAGGGCATTTTGAATGAAAAGATTTAGAAATTTTGAAAATATAGTCCATAATGGGTTCTATATTCAGATCTCTGTGGAGTTGCTTCCTTTTAACAAACCACGGGGCGTTGACTATCATAGCTATCTGTTTATTTTGAAATACTTGAAGCTTCTTGAGATTTGCGATTGAGGAGGACGCCCAAATAGAACATCCATACAAGAGAATTGGTCGAAGGATTGACTTGTAGAGCAAAAGATTGTGTCTGATCGCTAGCCTGCTCTTACGAGAAATTAGGCTTTTTAGCTTAACGCTAGCAGCAGTTGCTTTGGCAACTACTTTGGTAAAATGGGTATTAATGGGTATTATTTAGAGTCAAAAATTAACCCCAGGTACTTGTATTCAGTAACCCAGGGGACTGGTTGGCCGAAAAGAGTGACATTTAAAAGAGAACCAACATTCTTTTTACGAGTAAACAGGAGGCACGCGCTTTTAGTAGGATTTACTTTGATCTTCCAGGTGGTCAACCAACTTTCCAAGCGAGAAATATAATTATTGAGCAGAGCAACGACGGAGTTTGGTGTCTTGTGCTGTGCAATAATCGCTGTGTCATCTGCGAACATAGCCAGTTTGCAGAATTCTGGCTTTGGTATGACGTTCACAGAGATTAGAAACAATCCGGGACCGAGCAGTGAGCCCTGTGGAACCCCGCGCCTGATTGGATGATCGCTGGAAATGGTCCCTCCCACTCGCACTCTGAAATTACGCAAAGTGAGATACGGCAAGAACTCTATTACTAATGTTCGAGATACAGAGGTCCAATTTTTTTTTTTTTTTTTTGAGTTACGGAGGGAAAATATATACCAAAGTGGCATGTGGAGATTGACTCATTATTTCGATATATAGAGGGTTGAAATTTCGAGTAATGGAGGTTTTGGGGCTTGAAGGGAAGGGAACAAAACTTTTTTCGTGATTTGGAGGTTTTCGTCTTATCGAGGTTTTACAGTATAAAGCTAATAAACTGTTTATGTATCTATATTTTGTAAAACTTAAAAAACATAATTCTTGAATTTAAAAAAATAAAAATGGACGTTATTTTTTATCTGGTGTGTAACTCAAAATGTTATGAACAACTCTTAATTATTTTTAATTTAAAAAAAAATCTATTTTTTATTAAATAGGATCACACGTGAAAATGAATTTATAGGATTTTTTTCGCTTGTCTTCATTTTGCTAGTGGGATCGTTATAGTTTGATCGTTTTTTATTTGCGATGTTTTGAACCAGCGATTGAAATCATTTTGAATATGGTTTTTAAATTCGGATTCTTTCTTTGATTTTAAAAAATTAGTAGTTAATTTACTCTTAGTTAGTAGTTGAAATTTATGACTCGGCTTTGAAAAATTTCTGTTAAGGCTTTTCAATTTAATAAAATAACTCCCATTATTAATAAACATGGGGGCCTGAATAGCCGAGTGACTGGCGCTTGGTACCACAGGTTTCGGGTTCGAGTCCCGACGGTGCCATGGATGTTTGTAGTGGATCGGAATCCACTTTAAGCCGTAGGTCCCGGTCTCATATGACTATTGAGCGTTGGGTGTAGAGCTGACACTCTACCCCTTAAAAAGAAAAAAACATTTCTTGTCTCGAAATCTACCAGTAGGTAGACGGCCTTAGCCCACAATGGGCTATTGCGCCAACGATGATGATGATTAATTAACGTATAAACATTTGACAATCATCTTACATTTTCTATTTTTAAAATATTTATATTTATTATTTATTTTAGTATTATATATCTATTAATTATTATTATTTTATTTAAAATATTTATTATTATTTTTTTTTTTGTTGTTGATTTCATTGCTTTATAGAACCGATAAATGGAAATTATTTAAGAGAATTGAATTGAATATTACTTTGGCATAAATATAAATATATTTTTAAAATATAATAAAATTAAATGATGTAAACAAATCACTAGACTGTTTTAAGTAATTTTTTTTTCTTCCCCGCTTAGAAATATTGGCAGAAGATCGAGAATGCACAAGATTAGAAGGTTCGTATATTTTTTTAGTTAAACAATTTTTAAACTCTAACGGTAAAATAATTTCATTATGTTAGTATGTATTATTATTTTATACCATATATTCTGGCGCATGGGGGCCTGAATGGCCGAGTGGCTTGTGCTCTGGCGCTCGGTAACACAGGTTTCGGGTTCGAGTCCCGGCGGTGCCATGGATGTTTGTAGTGGTTTGGAATCCACTTTAAACCGGTCCTAATAGGATCGTAGAGCGTTGCGGGGGCATTGTTACTCCGCGTCTTTGGCTTATCTTCAAGTTACACGCGCCCACTGGGTAGTGCAAAGTGAGTAATGTCTGTGCAGCGCTTGCCTTAAGGCATCCAAGACCAAGCTGTCTAAGTGTTTGCCAGCGGCATTAGAACAAAAAAAAAAAATTCTGGCGTGTAACGTGCATCCTTTTTTTTACGTAGAAGTCTGAAATGTAAATAATAAATGGATGGATTTGCATTTTGGAGCTTCCTAGTCCCGAGGGGTCTCGTCGCCGATATAATCATGACAACAAAACAGTTGACTTAAGGATAATTGCCCAGAATAATAGTAAATTTAACTAATAAAGTAAAAATATAAACATAACAAATAAAAGCATTAAGAAAAAAACAGAAAAATAAATGACAAAATTAAAATTCTACATGGCCTTTTAATAGCAATATTAGGCTCATACGTTTTAATTTTCTGGATTGTAAGGTTTTAATGGTTTTCCAAAGTGTTAAAAATTTTTCAAAAACGTGAGAGAAGTAATTTTGATAGCTTGCAGGATTTCCGAATTTCTCATGAACCATTTAGCAGAGGTGATTTGCCGAAGAGTAATTTTAAGCGTTTCAATGATATTTAAATAAGATTTAGTGGCATATGACCAGACCAGATAGGTGTAAGTCATTATTGAACGAAGAATTGCAATGTACTACTGTGCCAAAAAGTAAGACCAATTTTTGTTCTTCTGAAAAACTATTTATTTCATCGCCTTCAAAGTAATCCTCTCCGGGCACAATGCACTTACATCAACCTTTTTTCCAATCCTCGATGCTTGCTAAGAAATCATCGGCAGGGATAGCCTTTAAAGCGCTAGGCGATTCACGTTGAATCTTGTCAATCGACCCAAAAACGGTGTCCCCGGAGTGGTCTTTTGAGTTCAGGGAATAGCCAGAAGTCGCACGTTGCTAAATCAGGTGAATACGGTGATTGTGGAACTATATGAGTTTCATTTTTGACGAAAAAGTCACGAGGAATCAATGCAGTGTGAGCTGGCACATTCAGTGTTTTCGGTACCAATCGAGATTTGACGCGTTTGAGGCCCAAAATGGAATTGACCGTTTGAGGCCCAAAACATCTTTTAAAATGCAAATTTGAAGTTCCAACCTCATCAGCAAGGTCTCTAATTGTAAATCGACGGTTTGCAAGCACCAAATCTTTAATTTTTTGGACATAAGCTTCGTCGGTTGAGGTGGATGGTCAACCAGAGGACTCTTCGTCTTCAACATTTCTTTGAATTGTTTGTACCATTTGTACACATTTTTTTCCTATGTAGGAATGCTCACCGAATGCCTTCTGCAACATTCTGTACATTTCCGCAAACAAAATTTAAAGCAAGTTCTCTGCTCAATTAATTCATACATTTCAAAAATCGCCGGTATCAGTTTTACCATCTCACAAAGCCAAGCGTAACTCAAACATTAATGAATATTTTGACGCCAAATTTCACACAATTGTCAAGAACAGTGCCAACAACCTTTAAAAAAAAAAAAAAAAAAAAACCCGCAAGTCTCTCGAATTTTAAATTTAAAATTGGTTTTACTTTTTGGACACAGTAGTATCTCATATTAAATATGAGAGCTTTTGATAACTTTGCCTTTGCTCTTGGGTTGTGTTCTCCTCAATTGAATGTGATTTTGGGATATCCGATTATTTCACAAAACTCGGCTCATTTCAAAGACACTGAAAAAAGCCGATTGTTTCGCAATTCGAAGTATCCATACCTTCGTCTGCCATTTCTTTCACCGTCCTCTCAAAAACATAGTGATCATCGATTCAATCTCTAATCTGAAATGTACATATCTTTTGCAATCATTAATTGGTAGATTTTTCCCAGGCTTTCGAATAATAGTGTACTGAATTTGCAAGCGATCGGTACAATATGTATGTGGGGAAAATGCTTGAGAGAGTAAATGATTCTGCTAGCAGTTTGGATTGTATGCAGTGTAAGTGTGAACAAGAATGTTATTTTAGATTTTCCAAAAAAGGGGGGCACAATTTGGGGTAAGATTGCACTTCCGACACGAATGAATTTGCGGAATTAGTAATGAGATGTTTTCTCTTTCTCTAATCATTTGTAGCCATGAATTTGAAGTGAACATTGAAGGTTTCAGTAACAGGTGGGCTGAAAAGTTCGTAGGCTGGCACATAGATGCCGCTACTAGTATTAAATCCAGATGATTTTTAGTTAGCTCTCAAAAGACACGTGTATAAATTTGACAGCTATTGCACTATTCGTATGTGAGTTATAGCATTTTTAGTGAAGCAACTTTTGTTAGTTTGAAAAAATTGAGAAAAAAGGAATGTCGTGTGTTAATAACGCATTGTTTTTTGGCGAAAAAAAATACTGTTGAAGCCAAGGCTTGTCTTGACAAACATTATTCGGACTTTGGATGTGACAATGGATGAAACATGGCTCCATCATTTCACACCGGAGTCCAATCGACAGTCAGCTGAGTGGACGCACGTGATGAACACTAAAAATGCTATAACTCACATACTAATAGTGCAACAGCTGTCAAATTTATACACGTGTCTTTTGCTGGTTAGGGCTAACTAAAAATCATATGGATTTAACAGTAGTAGCGCCATCTATGTGTTTGCCTACGAACTTTTTAGCCCATCTTTTAAGTCGCAAGTGTTTTAATTGAGATAGAGTTATGTTCTTTTCAGTTCATTTATTTCGTTTGGCAGGAGCCACATGCACACAGTGCTGGTTTCAGATGCAAAGTCATTTAGTTTGCGAAAGGAAAGAAAATCATGCTGCAGCAAGAATGTTTGGCGTTGGTGAAAACTCAATACACGAGTGAGAAAGAAAAAATGAAATCACAATAATTTAATAAGTCAAAGAATAAATGTGCTTTGCATAATGGAGTAACGAAATGACTTATCGTAGAAGAAAATGTTGCGAACTCAGTCCTACATAATCGCCAGAATAAATTAATTGTAACAAGAAACAATGTATGTTTACTTGCCTTAAAATAGGGCGAAAAAAGAATGCAAATGAAAACTTTAAAGCAACTTTGAGTTGGTGTATTTGATTTAAGACACATAATTGTTTAATTCTACGTCAAAAGAAAAAAGTTTCGCAAATGCTTCCGAAAGGTTTGGACAACACATTGATAAGTTTCCAGAAATATGTTATTAAACCACGAAGACCAAAAAATCATATACTGTCACGTATTGGAAATGACTCCAATATTTTTTGATTTGATAGAAAATAAAATAATTGACATTAAAGGAACAAAAACGCTTTACGAAACATCATAAGTACATCACCGCAGTGCTGTTCTTGTTGTTGTTGTCGTATCCCTCATGGTAGGAGGGCAGAGGGGTGCAGCATCTGTTCTGATGGAGCATCCGTAGGTAGAAGTCTGACTTCTGCTCCGTGACGCTCTTTACAGTCATAGGAGACCGGGACCTACGGCTTAAAGTGGATTTCGAACCCCTACAAACATCCGTGGCACCGCCGGGACTCGAACCCGAAACCTGTGGGTCCGAGCGCTAGACACTCGGCCATTCAGGCCGCAGTACTGTCCTGTTTAGCGCATAAAAACCCATGGTTATTTTTAAAAGAAAGACAATGCCGAAATGTAATTTCTCAAATGGTGTTTTCATTCATACTGACGAGAAAGGATGAATGAACTCAAACGGTTTAAATTTGCGCATAAGAAATGTTTAGCGAAAGCGTCCTGGTGCCTTAAAGAATCCATAAAGTCTTTTAGTTTGGGACATGTTCAGATCCCATCTAACAGATAATACGAAGAAAATGATAAGGGAATGTAACACAGATATGATTTGTTATTCAAGGCGGATTAAAGCCGTTAGTTCGCATCAATAAACCATTCAAAGAAAATTTAAAACGACAGTGGAATACATGGACGGTAGAAGGTAAAAAAGATATTTACAAAAAGAGACCAAATACGTCAGGCAAGTCTAGAAATAGTGTGCGAGTGGATATAGAATGAAATTAAATTTGACATCATTAAAAAATGTAGTATATCTAACAATCTAGATGGAACGGACAATGATTATTTATGGAGGAAGATTGTAATGATGGTGAAGATAAAACAGAATTCGAAAGATGTACCTGAAGATATAATATAATACGTATATAACGAACTTTTCATATTATCCGATGAAGAAATTTTTTAAATTCATTAAGTATGTAATTTCTTTTCCATAAACAGCATTTAGGTATATGTAGAAATCTATTATTTTATGCAAATATATTTCTTACGACTGTATCCAAAAAGTAAGACCAGTTCTCAATTTAAATTTCCCGGGCATACGGTATTTCTTTTTTAGGTTGTAGGCACTGTCCTTGACATCTGTGTGAAATTTTACGTCAAAATATTCATTAATTCTCGAGTTACGCTCGGTTTTGCGAGATGCTGAAACAGATTACGGCGATTTCTGAAATGCTTCTTCAATCGACTCAAAACGGTGTACCCGGAGTGGTTCTATGATTTTAAAGAATAGCCAGAAGTAGCACGATGCTAAATCAAGTGAATACGGTGGTTGTGGAACGCTATGGGTTTCATTTTTGGCGAAAAAGTCACGAAGAATCAAAGCAATGTGAGCTGGTGCATTCAGTGTTTTCCGTACCAATCGAGATTTTATGGGCTTGAGGTCAAAAACATCTTTTAAAATGGAATTTTGAAATTCCAAGATCATCAGCAAGGCCTCTAATTGTAAATCGACAGTTTGCAAGCACCAGATCTGTAATTTTTTTTTATGTGGCATCGTTGGTTGAGGTTGATGGTCGACCAGAGGGCTCTTCGTCTTCAACGACTTCTCGGCCTTCTTTGAACTGTTTATACTACTTCTAATCATTTCTTCCCGATATAGGAATACTCACCGAATGCCTTCTGCAACATTCTAGAGTGGCCTGATGCCCAATTGGCTAGCACTCTGACCTTTGGTACCACAGGCTTCAGGTTCGAATCCTGCGGTGGTATGGATGTTTGTGAGTGGTTCGGAATCCACGTTAAAGAGTAGCTCCCGGTTTAATTAGTCTAACGTGTGCACAAAATGACCGTAGAATGATAAACCAAGCCAAGCAACATTCTATACGTTTCCGCAATACGTTCTCTAATTGTAAATCGACGGTTTGAAAGTAGCAAATCTTTAATTTTTTGCACGTGAGCTTAGTCGGTTGAGGTTGATGGTCGACCAGAGGGCTCTTCGTCTTCAACGCGTTCTCTGCCTTCTTTGAACTGTTTTTACCATTTCTAAACATTTCTTTCTGATATAAAAATGCTCACCAAATGCCTTCTGCAAAATTCTATAAGTTTCCGCAATCAAAATGTAACGCAAGTTCTTTGCTCAATCAATTCAGTCATTTCAAAAATCGCCGGAATCAATTTTAGCATCTCGCAAAACCAAGCGTAACTCAAGCACTCATGAATATTTTGACGTCAAATTTCACACAGATGTCAAGGACAATGGCAACAACCTAAAAAAAGAAGGGGGGAAAAAATTGAAATACCATATACCCGGGAAATTGTAATCGATTAATTAATTTAAGAATGATTTTATTTTTTGGACACTTTAGTATAAGAATTATAAAAATAATTTTTACCTCGCATATAAAGCGCACCAATCTTTTGAATTAAAAGTGCTCTTTATATGCTGGAATACACGTTAATTTGCAATGCTAATAAAACGTTATTGATCTTAATATCAAGATGTGCATATATACACTATGTGGAAGAAAGTGACGGGATACGACACTATAACGACATAAACCCATATTTATTAAAATTAATAGGAGGTAGGGCCTCCTTTTGCTGCGATCACAGCTGCAACACTTCTGGGCATGCTTTCCACTAAATTAGCCAAAGTGGCAAGAGGAATTTCCTTCCAAATTTTTAACAGGAAGTTCCATAGTTCAGGCTTGCTTTTGGGGAGTGGGGTGCAGGCCCTCAACCGACTGTCCAATTCGTCCCAGAGATGTTCAATTGTATTAAGTTCAGGGCTCTGCGCCGGCCACTCCATGCATTTAACATTGTTGTTCACATACCAATCAAGAATCCTCCTTGCAACATGACATGTTGCGTTGTCATCTTGATACCAGCAATCATCCATACCGTACGTTGCCCACAAGGTAGGAGGGACATGATTGTTTAGAATATCACAGTATCTATCGGCATTCATCGCACCATCAACCTTCACCAGTGGGCCAGCCCCATACCAGGAGAAACAGGCCCATACCATCAATCCTCCTCCACCAAACTTTACAGTTGGGACGACATACTCGGGCAAAAGGCGTTCTCCTGGTAAACGCCATACCCAAACACGTCCATCGGAATGGAAAAGGGTAAATCGTGACTCGTCACTCCAAAAGACGCGTTTCCAGTCATCCAGAGTCCAAGTACGGTGGTCTTTGGCCCATCGAATGCGCGCTTTCTTGTTGGTTTTCGTAATCAAAGGCTTATGGGCCGCCGAACGTCCAGTGTAACCTAACTTATGGGCCTCGATACGAAGAGTCTTGGTCGAAACCCTGCTTGTCTAAACTCATTAGCGATGTTATCCATGGATGTTTGACGGTTACTTCGAATCTCCCTGCCGAGCACCCGCCGGTCCCTGCTGGTGAGAACTGTAGGTCGTCCACTTCGAGGTTTGTTCTGACAGTGTCCCTCAGTCTTGTAGCGACACACAACACGTGCTACAGTTGATTTTGAGCAGTTACGGAGACGGGATATCTCCCTAATTGATGGCTTGGCAAGACGCAATCCAACCAACACACCTTTCTAGAACTCAGACAACTCTTTCCGTGGCCGCATCTTGACAAAAAACATCTCTAGTCGACTCCACAGAGTATTTATAGGATTATGGCTGACACGTGATACCAATTATTGCGCATGTATCAGC